>BTPG01000008.1:169061383-169076383 GCA_036245525.1 Semisulcospira habei | reverse complement strand
CGCCCCGAGAGGCCGATTTGTTTCAGTTTCAACAGCAGCCTTCTGTGCCAGACAGAGTCAAAAGCTCTGCGGACATCGAAGAAAGTAGCTGTAATGCACTTCTTCTTCTTGAGGACTGTCTTCACGTGGGAAGTGAGAGATGCTAAATGGTCCGTAACTGAGCGAGCTTTTCTGAATCCTGCCTGACAGTCTGGAAGGATGTTTCTGGATTCCACAAAATATTCCAGTCTACTCTTTACGATTCTTTCGTAGATTTTACTAAGATGAGAGGTGAGAGAAATGGGTCTGTAACTGCTTGTGAGTTTTTTGGGTTTGCCTGGTTTTGGCACTGGTATTACAGTACTCTGTTTCCACGACGTTGGGAGCTCTCCGCTCTCCCAGCAGGTTTGGAAAAGACCAAGAATGATGTGTAAAAACTTCTCGGGGAAATTGCTAATCATGTGATATGAAATGTCATCGGGACCAACAGAAACGTTCGGGGATGATACAGATGAGATTGCTTCCTTCAGTTCTTTGAGGGTAATGGGGTGGTTCATAGACAAGGTGTTGTCAGGGAACGGATCGCTATATTCCGCCCTACCTTCTTCCCGAGTTCTAGACGAGCGGGCGGTTTCAGGAAGGGAGGAGGATTGGCTAACCGACGCAAAAACCCGAGCGAAAGCCTCAGCTTTACCTGCATCGTCAAATGTTGTGACGCCGTCCACATCTACTGGGGGATCGGGCAGGTTATATACATTTTTGAGGATCTTTATGCTTTTCCATGCTTTTGAGAGATCTGTATGCGAGTGTATCTGAGAAGACATAGAGCTTGAGAAGAACGCCTTTTTGGCCTTAGCTGTAGCTCTATTACATGCTATTTTAGCCCTTTTCATCATTGTGTGGTTTTCTTCTGATCTAACCTTTGTCCATATTTTATACGTTTTTCTTTTGTCTTTCTTTGCTTTCTCACATTCTTCATTCCACCAAGGATTGTTGGGCCTGGTGTCTTTATTTCTGTTTCTTCCTGTTTTGGGAATAGCCGTATCCGCTGCACTAAGTATATGTTTGGTGACATTGGCGCAGTAGACATCTACATCTTCGGATTTTAGCTTGTCGGACTGAAACTCTAAGAGGGCCCCGAATTTCGACCAATTTGCTTTCTTATAATTATAGGTAAGTTCTAGAGAGCTTGACTGAGAGCGAAAATTCACGTGAACAGCAATTGAGATGGGTAGGTGGTCGCTACCGAGGGTGTCCTCTCCGACCTCCCAGTCAACCATAGGAAACAGACCAGGAGATACTAGGGACAAGTCTATAGCAGAAGGAAGGTGGTCTGATCTATCAGGCACTCTAGTAGTGACACCACTGTTTAAAAGACACAGATCAGATTCCATGATTTGGTCTGCCAGGAAGGCTTTTTGGTTACTCGTAGCGGACTCACATACAAGGTTGTCCCAGAGGGAATGTCTGGCATTGAAGTCCCCTACAACAAGCCACTCGGCCTGTGCGTCTGAGACTTGCACTATCCACTCAGTGTCGGGCGGGTGGGGGGATTTAGGAATATATGTATTAAGGATGTTTATATGTAGACCGTTCGCAGAGCGAATAGCTATTGCACAATGATAGACTGTGTCCAAGGATGGTGGGACGGGAGAGGGGATTGGGTGGTATGTAACATCAGTCTTAACATATGTTGCCGTATGTATTTTCGTTGTTCCTGTGGTTTTGTTTACTACAGGAGGGTAGTAGTAACCTTGTAGTTTGGGGAGTTTTTTAAATGTACAGTTTGGTGACTGTAGGCAGAGCACCTGAAATTTATTCTCATACAAGTGCTGAATTAGATAGTCCAAGTTTTGGCCCAGACTACGGGCGTTCCATTGCAACACCTTAAGTTGACTATCCATTTTGACAGGGGCTTAATTAGTACAAATTAATAGGGAAAATCTAAGTTTGTTTGTTTTTATAATCGACCAAGCACACCGAGATGGCCTAGGATTTTGAACAGGTCTAGAAGCCCCTCCCGCATCAGTTTGCGATCGGGGGTGTGGGCTTGGTATTTTAGATAGAGCCAGTCGGAGAACAATCCAAATACGGCCGAGGGGTTTCCTTCTTCCAGGGCTCTGACCAGTGACTTCAAGAGGTTTTTGATGAAGGTATGCTGGTCAAGGGAACTCCAGTCATCAGAGCCCTCCATTGCCAAATCGAAAGATCCTTCACTGCCTGCGTCAATGTCGTTACTATCGGATTGAATGAACGGGGTAGGGGGAGATTCATTCTGCACATTCTGGGCCTCACTCTGCTCGACTATGTTCTCCGGATCGCTTTTTCCAGACTTTGAGGAATGGGAGGCACTTGTGAGGGACTGTTGAGCAGACTCTTTTTTCTTGTTTTTACCTCTTTTACGAGTTTTCTTGAGACGGAGGTTTTCATGTTTATTATGACTTTCGCTACTTTTGGCGGCTGCCTGCTGTTGCTCTAGAGCAGACCGAGGTTCTATGTCAGGCAAGATTGTCTCCGTTACTGATGGGGATTCGGCAATTTCAGGGCGGTTAGATTTTGCTGAGTCATGTTTTTGGTGTTCTGAGAGCTTGGGTGGATGGGCGGGGCGGGCGGGGGCCGGCCTGCCCGGAGCAGTGATCACTGGAGGCCCCCAGAACTGCTTGTCGTACTGGGGGCTGAAGGGGGAGGCCTCGTTAACCTCCTGTCCAACCTTAGCACGCCTCAGAGCTTCTGAAAAGGGAATGTACGTTTTTGACCTGATTTCATTTGCTCTTTTATGAAGAGTGTACTCCGGACACTTAGCATAGGCGGGGCTATGGTCCCCACCGCAGTTTACGCAATTTCTTGAGTTCTTACAGTTAGCACGCTCATGATCAGGCTGTGAACACTGTGAACAACTTGACTTTTTCGCACGACATTGACCCTTGGTGTGCCCCAGGCGCTGGCATCTAGTGCATCTGCGCACGGGCGCAGAGAAAGGCACTACGTCAACATAAGCGCCTACTAGATGTACTCTCTGTGGCAGGGTGGCTAATTTGAAGGTGACCTTTACAGCTTTGGTAGAATCGCCTTTCTTGTTCTTCAGACGCTCCACAGAGGACGCGTTGCCGAGTGATTGTCTCACTCTCTGCAGCTCGCCCTCTCCGAGCGGTATGCCGTAAATGACTCCTACTGTAGTAGGTTGGGGTATGGAGCACCTCACCTTTGCCCCACCCAGTTCTCTCTGAATGCTAAGTTTGTGTTGGATAGTAGCGTTTTTACAGTGAGCAATGTAGTGCCCCGAATTTAACCTTTCCATGATGAGTTCGTCCTGCTTTACTGCCCCAGCAGCACGTCGGACAGGGTCAAACCATGGATGAAAGAAAGACAGTTTCGTTGAGCCAGTGCCCAGATCAACTATTTTGACCGGGAACTGTGCAAAAGTACGTTGGGGTTTAATTCGAGGTTGCGCGTAGTTTGCATCATGGGCAGGTTTAAAAGCAGCTTTGTTCTTTCTAACGAACGCCGCTCGGGCTTTACACGTATGGCCGGCGTGATCAAAGCCTTCATTGTCAATAGCACTAGCGAGTTGACCATTGCAGCTGACGTCTTCAGCGCCATTGTTAGCGTCGCCCGGAGCATCGTTATCGGACGAACCGGGAACAATTGGGGGGTTTTCCGAGTCACGAGAAGGGGAAATCGGAGGATGGGACTGCACAGAGGCATGACTATCTTCGTCAAATAAATCATCATCTTCCGAGTTTCCGTCTTCCTCAAGGATTCTTAATTTTTTTCCGTCCGTGCCTAGATCAGGCGAGTCGGAGGGATGAGTACGTTTACCTACTACAGGGGTAGCAGGAAAAGAGTTGTTCTCAATAGTTGTGTCGGTGTGACCAGTAGGTCGTTCCTCTCCCTGGGGAGTAGCATTTGAATCAAGATGACCCTCTACCGGGTCCATGACATAAGCTAACTTCAGCACTGTTTAAGACAACGTGGCTCTGAACTAGAATATGTTTAATACGATTAATGGCTACAGAGACAGACAGAGGGGGGAAAGACAGCAGCAGCAGTTAAAAATGGCGGAAACAAAGACGATACAAAGAGCGGGAATTTCAAACCGATCAGGATGTGATAGCGGAAAATGCCAACGCGACCGGAACGGTGTACAAAAAGGAGTGAAAGAATGAAAACTAATCTATAGCTAGGAAAAGAACAAAAAAATGCAAAGGCAAAGAGAGCATAAGAGAAAAAAGATTGCAAGATGGGAGAATGGAGAGATGATACAATATGTACAGCATAAAGAAAAAAGCAGAGAGGCAAAGGCCTGCAAACCGAAATGGCAGGCAATAATAGTGATAATAGACACTTATCTGGGTGTTCGGAGGATTTCAGCGACAGGCCACTGAAGGGAGAACAAACCGGATCACACTGTGTTAGTGGAAGGGAAGTTGGTCTCCACCGAAGGCGTCCCGGGCGAATATCCTCAGTACACGTAAAAGTGAATCCAAGCTGTGCGCAGAGAGCTCAGCCATACGTCCGACCTCGACGGTAGCTCGCAGTCGAATGGCCGGCAGATAGATCTGGGTATCGTCTTAAATACATATAATGCCCCCCCCCCCCACCCCACGCCAACCCCACCCACACCCCCACCCCCTTCCGCCATTCCACACCCACCCACCCACCCCAAAAAAGAGAGGGAGGTGGCTGTCGTGTCATCAAGTCATCATTCTGGCCTAAATCTGTGCCATGACAGTGTTTCTCTTTGTGGCTGTACATGTATCTATTTTCAGCACTACGGCCCACGTAATAAACTTTGTTGACTTGATGTCCATAATAGCGGTTTGACTATACAACTCATTTCCAATCCTTATGCATCTGTGTGACACCTATCTATAAACACTGTATAAGAATACGCTAGATTCTCAAGCCCACTCCCTCACCCCCTTCAGCCTCGTGTGTCAGTTTGCTTATCACAAATTATGCATCGCTGCACGCGTTATGTCCTAGACTCTCCTTAGTTGTGTCGATGGTGTCATCATATGTCATCAAATACCCCCACCAGTGTCTTTGTTTCTTTGTTTCTTCCTTGTCTTAAAATGTTCTGTGCCGAGAAAATTTGAACACCACCCAACTGCAAAGGGTACAGATCCTCATGGGCCCCTGCATTTGCGGGGGCTCATGAGGATCTATGCCTCTTGCTGACTCCACTTTGAATCCATGTTCTTGGTACAGCTAGGGTTTGTTGGTGTTGGATTAACGGAGACTGAAGAAGCAGTCTGTGTCAAGTTGCCCTGAACAAGTTACTGAAGAAAGATTATTTTGAAGACAGTTTGGTGACATCAGCTTCAAACGGCAAGTCCTAGTTACGCATAAGCCTTAGTTCTTCTTGGCTTGACTTCGCGAACGAAGATTCTTTAGGGCTTGCCCACGTCGTCTGCAGGCATTTTCGTGGCTGCGGAGGCCAATCCGGGACAGGCAGGTTCGACCGCAGTGGCTGCAGGGGAAGGTCTGGTCAGGGTTCTGAGTTACGACAACTCTGTTTTTTCTTCTGAGCCGCTTGTCCTTAAGGTTAGCTCTGCGAGAGTCCTCAAAGGAGACGGCTGCCTTGTGAATGGTGGAGCGCCAGGTGTCACGGTCCGCAGCAAGCGAAGACCACTGGCGGTGGTCGATTTGGCAGGCACTAAGTGACTTCTTGAGACCGTCTTTGTATCTCTTCTTTGGTGCCCCTCTGTCTCGGTGTCCAGTGGCGAGCTCGCCGAACAGAGTGATCTTGGGTAGGCGATGATCCTCCATCCTGGAGACGTGCCCCGCCCAGCGAAGCTGTGTCCGCAGCAGCAAAGCCTCGATGCTCACAGTTTCCGCCTGTTCAAGGACCTCGACGTTGGTGACATAGTCACTCCAGTGAATGCTGAGGATGGTACGCAGGCAGCGCTGGTGAAAGCGTTCGAGGAGTCGTAGTTGGCTGCGGTAGAGGGCCCAGAACTCGGAACCGTACAGCAGGGTGGTGAGGACGACAGCTCTGTACACGCTGATCTTGGTGCCTTTTTTTAACTGTTGATTGTGCCACACCCGCTTGAATAGTCGCCCGAAAGCACTGTTCGCTTTTGCCAGCCTGTTGTCCAGCTCCTTGTCCAGCTTGGCGTCTGACGTGATGATGCAGCCAAGGTAGGTAAACTGGTGTACAGACTTCAGTTCGGACTCGCCGATGGTGATGTGGGGAGGGCGATGCTCTTCCTTGGGTGCCGGCTGATGAAGGACCTCTGTCGTTTTCAGACTGACCTCAAGTCCAAAGAGCTGGGCAGCATCTGCAAAGCAGGACGTAATGCGCTGCAAGGCTCTCTCTGTGTGTGCAACGAGGGCAGCGTCATCAGCGAAGAGCAGCTCACGAATCAGTTGGTTTAAGGTTTTCGTGTGGGCCTGCAGTCGTCTGAGGTTAAACAGGCTGCCATCGAGACGATACCTGATGTACACTGCGTCGTCATCGTCGAGGTCCACTGTGGCCTGCTTCAACAGCCTTGCTTCACGCCGTTGCGAATGGGGAATGGTTCTGAGAGGTCACTGTTTAGTCTGACCTGGCCTTGCTGGTCCTCGTGGGGCTGGACGATCATGTTGAGGAACTTTGGGGGGACAACCTAGTCGCTCCAGGATCTGCCACATACCTTGCCTGCTCACAGTGTCAAACGCTTTTGTTAGGTCGACAAATGTTACGTACAGCCCTTTGTTCTGCTCGCGGCACTTCTCCTGAAGCTGTCTCAGCACAAAGACCATGTCGGTGGTACTCCTGTTGGCTCTGAAGCCACACTGGCCCTCTGGGAGGTGGTCTTCAGCGATGGCAGGTACCAGCCGATTCAGGAGCAACCTTGCGAGAATTTTCCCGGCAATGGACAGCAGGGTAATTCCACGATAATTAGAGCAGGCAGACTTCTCTCCTTTGTTTTTGTACAGGGTGATGATGACTGCATCACGGAGATCCTTTGGTAGTGTTCCTTTTTCCCAGCAGCAGAGAAAGAGGTCGTGGAGCTTGTTGTGCAGTGCTGGGCCTCCATGTTTCCAGATCTCTGGCGGGATTCCGTCAATGCCTGCTGCTTTGCCACTCTTGAGCTGGTGGATGGCTGTGAGGGTCTCTTCGGCGGTGGGCGGTTCGTCCAATTCAACCTTTAGTGGAAGGCGCGGGATTTGGAGGATGACTGTTTCTTGAACAGTGCGTTCAGCGCCGAAGAGGTCCTGAAAGTATTCCGACCAGCGGTTCAAGATGGAGGTATTTATCTGTGAGGAGTGCCTGTCCATCAGCGCTTCGCAGGGGACTTTGTACCAGGTGCCTAGGGCCATACACTGCTTTCAGTGCTTCGTAGAAGCCCTTGTAGTCACCGTTGTCAGCGCAGAGCTGGGTCCTCTGTGCGAGTCTGGACCACCACTCGTTCTAGAGCTCTCTAAGCTTGAGCTGGAGACTGCTGCAGATGAGGCGGAAGGCAGACTTCTTCACAGGGCAGGAAGGCTGGGCTAGGTGGGCCTGGTGGGCGGCTCTTTTTTTTTTTTTTTGCTAGAAGTTCCTGGATCTCTGAAGCAGTCTGTGTCAAGTTGCCCTGAACAAGTTACTAAAGAAAGATTATTTTGAAGACAGTTTGGTGACATCAGCTTCAAACGGCAAGTCCTAGTTACGCATAAGCCTTAGTGATGCAATGTAATCTGTCAATTTAATGGATTAAAACAGAGAGCTTTAATTTAGTCAGCCCTGACGCATACGTGCGCCGGGCTGAATGATTTAAACTCTGTTAGATCCGATTTTGAAGTTCCTGGGGTCTGGGCTAGGAACATGGCCTCGTGTGCATGAGTGAGGTTTATCCTGCGCAAGCTTCTACGCAAGGTGCTCCGCTATAGCGGAGCACCTTGTGTAGAGACATGCGCAGGATTTAAGCTCTGTCGTGCACCTTACCCCAAGGGTCACAAGTGTCACTCGGCCCCTAAACCGGATACAGTACTAGTGATGCACTTCAAGAACGGTTCCCTCACATAATCACAAGCTCGTATCCTAGGCCCGGACCTTCTTCTGCTGAAGAGCAGAGATTCAAATCATTGGTTAATGCCTGATATTTTTCAGCAAGAGAAATATAGTCTCGTGTGTGCCTGCGAATGCAGGGGCACATGAGAATCCATTTCTCTGGCTGATTGAAAAGACCTGGCTGTATGGATGTCTTTCGGTTTGGGGGTAAGCTTTGAAGTAAACTTTTACGCGTGATTCTTCATTTTACGTCGATTTAAACAACTTTTCTTTGTCCTTTATAATGTTAGTCAAGTGTTGCATGTCTTGTCTACGTCGACGGGAAACCACGTTGACGAAAAATGCTAGGGCAGCCCTTTCTGGGCCGCACTAATCAGGATGCTTGCTTGTGGGTCAGCCATCTCAGACCAAAAGAACACAGTGACCCTTACGCGACCCAGTTACTGGTGTAAATCAAATGTCAGGAAGTGGTATATAGATCCTACTTAGCCCCCGCTATACCTGCCGGGGACAATGATGATCTAAGTCTCTTGTGCGGGCGAAGTGTTGGGTAAATGAGTTACAGAGCTTGACAGAGGAGTAAACTTGCGATCGGCGAAGGACTGTACAAAACTACCCTCCTCCCCCCATGTCACCCTTCCGTTGACGAATCAAATGTAAATGGAGCAAACAAGAGGCATAGATCCTCATGAGCCCCCGCATATGCGGGGGCTCATAATGATCTATTCCTCTTGCAGTTGGTTGATGTTGGGTGAAGGATCGTCATTGCTTGGAGGGGGAAGAGTGCATGACTCTAGTCACTAGTCACTCTCGAATCAGGAAACAACTCAATTCGGCCCTTTGCATCCATTAGTAGGTGTCGAGGTAAGTAGTGCGTCTACACCGGAGACAGAACAACCAGGGATCTTCTGAACCAAAGAAACACTGATGTACGTGGTGCCAGCAAGATCGATAGATTTTATGATTATATACTGACTTCCATAAAAAACGCGAAAAGTGTATGTAAGTGTTACTTACTTACGCCTGTCACCCCTACCCGGGTATAGGCCGTCGACGAGAGACCTCCAGCAACTCCTGTCCTGTGCTTCTCCTTCGATTCTACTCCAGGTGGTTCCCAGTCTCTTGATGTCTGCTTGGAGGTCTCGACGCCAGGAGTTTCTCGGCCTACCTCTTTTCCTCTTTCCCTGGGGGTTCCATGACAATGCCTGCCTGGTGATACTGGAAGCTGGCTTTCTCAGACTGTGACCGATCCATCCCCATCTTCTTCGCCCAATTTCATTCTCTGCTGTTATCTGCTCTGTTCTCTCCCAGAGTCTGACGTTGCTGATCTTCTCTGGCCAGTTGATTTTCAAAATTCTTCTAAGGCAACTGTTCATGAAGGTCTGTACTCTGTTGACTGTGGTTTTTGTCAATCTTCAAGTCTCTGCTCCATATAGGAGAACTGCTTTTACATTGGAGTTGAAAATCCGGACTTTGGTGTGTTGTGACAGCTCTCTGGAACTCCACACTTTTTTCAACTGGAGAAAGGCTGCTCTGGCTTTACCGATTCGTGCTCTGACATCTGCATCAGTGCCGCCTTTTTTGTCTATGATGCTCCCGAGATAGGTGAAGGACTCCACCTCCTCCAACGGGGTGCCAGCAAGCAAGACTGGTTCTTCCCTGGTTGTGTTCAGCCTCCTTGTCTTTGTTTTCTGTTTGTGAATGGTGAGGCCCACTTGGGACGAGATGTCAGCAAGCCTCGTGGTCTTGTCCTGCATTTGTTGATGAGTGTGGGACAGTAATGCCAAGTCGTCTGCAAAATCGAGGTCGTCAAGCTGTGTCCACAGTGTCCACTGTATTCCACTTCGCCTGTGCTCTGTGGTCATCTTCATGACCCAGTCTATGGCCAGTAGGAAGAGAAACGGAGACAGCAGACACCCCTGCCTGACACCAGTTCTGACCTGGAGCTCCCTGGTGAACTGCCCTTCGTGGATCACGCGACATGTCATGCCATCGTAGCTGCTCTTGATCAGGCGGACGAGCTTTGTGGGTACACCGTAGTGTCGTAGGAGTTTCCACAGAGTCTCTCGGTCCACGCTGTCAAATGCTTTCTCATAATCCACAAAGTTGACGTACAGCGGGGAGCTCCACTCCAGAGACTGTTCCACGATGATGCGGAGAGTGGCGATCTGGTCTGTACATGATCGGTTCTTCATGAATCCTGCTTGCTGGTCTCTCAGCTGGGGGTCAACGGAGCTCTTCATTCTCTCTAGGATGATCCTGTTGAAGACCTTTCCTGGTACTGACAGCAAGGTGATTCCTCTGTAGTTGGAACACTTGCTGAGGTCGCCTTTCTTGGGAAGCTTGATTAGGTACCCCTCCTTCCAGTCAGCCGGCATCACCTCCTCTTCCCAGATCTTTCCAAACAGTGGGTACAGCATCTCCACTGTTGTCTCTATGTCTGCTTTCAGAGACTCCGCTGGGAGCCATCTGGCCCTGCTGCTTTGCCGTTCTTCAAAAATGCCACTGCTCTTCTGATCTCTTCCCGGCTGGGTCTGTCACAGCTGATGGGTAGGTCGGTCTCTGCCGGCTGGATGTCTGGGGGGTCGGGTGGGCTAGGTCTGTTCAGTAACTCTTCAAAATACTCGGCCCATCTGTCGAGTTGGTCTGCTCTGTCTGCAATAGGCTTGCCTTCTTTGTCTTTTACTGGTATTTCTGAATGGCCCCACTTTGGTACCGGTCTCAGGCCTCTTTACAAATTTCAAATACAAGCGATCAAAAATCTCTGTAACTTCAGTAGCTGACTGGCCCTTCGTTTGTCTTGTACTGTGTTTGTCTTAAATGGCGTAAATCCGTGTCTGTTTCGTGAGTGTGTGTGTTGGGTTTCAGGCGCGGCGCTTTGAGTCGATTTCCCCAAAATTGAGAAAAAGCGCCTATATAATAACGGTATTATTATTATTTTATTACTTGACCGACAATCTTCTGGTAATGTCGTAGAGCTGTTTCATGTTGCCGCTGCCTGCTGCCTTTTCTGCCTCTGCTGCCAGGCTGTCTGTGTAGGCCCTCTTGTCTGCCCTGATACTCCTCTTCACCTCGCGGTTGGCTTCAGAGTATTCCTTCTGTGCCCTTACTTTGGCTGCTCTCGTGCGACTGTTGTTGACAACTGCCTTCTTCTGCTTCGTCACTTCTATCTTCTTCAAGGTCTGTGCCGACAGCCAGTCCTTGTGGTGGTGTTTCCTGAACCCTACAGTGTCTTTGCAGGTTGAGTTCAGCGCCTCTCTAACTGCCTTCCACTGCTGCTCTGTGGTGACCGCCTCCTCTTCATTTACTAGCTCCTGTAGCGCTTGAAACCGGTTGGACAGCACCAGTTTGAACTCTTCTCTAACTCCAGTTTCTCTCAGGAGGCCTACATTATAGCGCTGTCTTCTTGTTGTCTCTGTGCGGCTTTTCTTTAACTTGAGCTTCATTCTTAAGGTAAGCAGATGGTGGTCTGAGGCGACATCTGCTCCCCTCCTCACTCGAACATCTTGAAGGGATCTTCTAAATTTCTTGCTAATGCAGATATGGTCTATTTGGTTCTCTGTTGTATGGTCAGGTGAGACCCAATTTGCTTTGTGTATTCTTCTGTGTGGGAAGATGCTGCCTCCAATGACAAGTCGGTTTAGAGCACAAAAGTCCACAAACCTCTCCCCGTTCTCACTCATATCCGAGCCTAGTCCCTGTCTCCCCATCACCTCTTCGTATCCGGTGTTGTCCTCCCCTATTTTGGCATTAAAATCGCCCATGACGATGGTGATGTCTCGCTCCGCACATTTGTCAACGGCACTCTGGAGTCGGTCGTAGAACTCTTGTTTCTCTTCCTCGTCACTGTCATTAGTGGGCGCATAACACTGGATGACGTTCAGCTTGATCTTTTTCTTGGTTCTAAAGGCTGCTGTGATAATTCTTGGCCCACGAGGTTCCCAGCCCATCAGCGCTCTCTGTGCCACTGGTGACAGCATGAATGCTACTCCTTCTGTATGGGGGGGCATTCTCCTCTTCATGACCTGAATACAGAATCATCTCCCCACTTAACAGCCTTTTCTGGCCAGACTGCGTCCATCTGGCTTCACTGATACCTAGCAGGGAAAGGTTGTACTTTTGCATTTCCGCTGCTATCTGGGCGCCTTGCCGCTCTGGTACATGGTCTTGACGTTCCATGTGCCCATGGTTGTGTCCCTGGATAGAGAGAGGCGGCTCGGTCCTGTGACTTCCGAAGACTTCCGGCTTTCACCACAGGACGTCATAAGTCTTCTGGTAGAAGAACCTTCCTCCTCCAGGAAAGGAATTACTGTTAGTCTTTTCGTCGGCGTTTTTGTAGCTATTTCCTTTTTTGCAGGGTGGGGAAGCTACCCCCACGCCCATCCCCCTTACTAGGAGGACCAGGGGTTTTCTGTCGGGGTCACCTTCCCTTAGACCATGTTGGTTCACGGCACCTTATTTCATTCGGTGCACCCCTCTCACGAGGGACCCCCTATCCACCACCCAGGGGACGCGCCTCAACGCCATATGGTCCCAGCGTGAGGGTATGTAAGTGTACCCGCAAACAAAGAGCCACCCTGACAGCAACACAAGAAAATTTTATTTGTTGCTTACTTCAGATGTTCAGCCTACTGTCTGAGCTACCTTCACACAAAAACTAGATGAGTTATCGCCCATGGCTACCTTGGAGTACACCGGGTTTCATTAGTGGTGAAAATAAGCAAAACTGGACACACTCTGTGAAGCAAGTTTCCTGTGATATGTTTTAACACACAAGTTGTGTGGATTGCTTATGATGTTATTAACTGCCTCAAACGAAATTTGACTCGAAAAATTCATTTGAGAACCAGATCTTCCGGTGCACATCATTTTCTTAATAAATCTTATTTGATTTAATGTAAATTACTTTCAAACCATTTTTATGCTCCAGTGACTGACACAGAGATAAAGAACACACCCATATCCATTTGATCAGGTAAATGTGGCCACTAACCTAAATATAAAGAACTTTTTGATTTTCATGATTGTAGGTCATGTTGGTTATTTAGGTGCCTTTGACAGGCCGGATTTTCATGCACACGGACCCTAATGACACTGCACATTGGTTGGCTTTCAGCTGTGTAATCTGCAGATGCTCCCCATTTCACTTTCAATAGCCAGTGATGGTAGTGTCGCTGATGAAGTCATAAGTCACAGATGTGCGATTTTTAAGACTAAAACATTATATTTGCACACGACATAAACCACTCTTCATAACATTTTCTAATAAATGACGGCAAAATAACCCGGATTAAAGCATATTTACGAAGAAAAGCGCTATGCTGAAAAATTCGCGTTTTTAATGGAAGTCAGTATATAATGAACTCCGGAGGGTTTTAAAATATATATATATTCAATCTAATCAGACAGAGTGAGTGTGTATCGTTATATCTAATGATAATGACATTGTTTTGTTTTGTTTTTGTTACTTGAATGCTCTGTTCGTTTTGTTCGTTTCGTTTCGTTTCACGTTCGGTTTGGTTTTGGTTCGGTTCTGTCCTGTCACTGACGTTTCTGTTCTGTTCAGTTCTGCTCTGTTCTGTTCTGTTCTGTTCTGTTCTGTTCTGTTCTGTTCAGTCTGTTCTGTTCTGTTCTGTTCTGTTAGGCTCTGTTAGGCCGGGCTGCGCTCATTTGGGTTGGACTGGCCCGTTGGCCAGATTGGGTTTGGTTTTCTGTTCAGTACTTGTACGCATCTGTGCAAAGTTTCCAAAATGTGAGAAAAGTTAAAAGATAACTCCTGATGTAAGTGTGTGTCATTTCAATGTTATCCTGTCTGTCGGTTCGTCTCTCCGTCAGTTTACAAGTTATGGGGTTGGGTGTCAAGCATTCTTCTCTTGCGACATCACGAAATCAGCCCTCTTTCCCAACAGGCCGCGGGAAGCTAATTGTATAAAAGGTTTCCTCTTACTCTCTGGGGACCAAAATCCCCACCGCTCACTCTCACGGCCTCACACTTCCCTCCATGCGGTCACATTTAGCCTATCACTGGTTGTCTCCCTTGATTCGCTACCGCGGTTGCAAATCAAGGGAGACAACCAGTGTGTTTTTGCCGTTCAGAACTGAGCTACACTATCTCTTTTCACCGCGATTGCCATCAGGAACCATCATCACAAGAAAGACTCAGACGCCCAACACCCGCAATAGTACCATCTGTTTGGAAAGAGGCACAGATCCTCATGACCCAATTCCATTCGGTTGGCCATGTGCATTTACTATCTGTGCTTCCTGCACTTCAGTTTCACTAATTTATTTTTTGAAAGGGAGTCACGTGCTTTTACGGGATAATATTCGCCTGTTTTATCAATTTTTGTGTCAGAGTCCGAAATAGCTCAGGCGGTTAATCGTCGGAGCAGGAGAGCGAAGGGAATCGCCGGGTCGTGGGTTCGCATCCCGTCCCGACCCCGGTAGCTGGACTCACAATCCAGGGGGGAAAAACGGATTTGTTCAATAGCGTGTCCGTTGAAAGGTCCTGGTAAATCAAAGTGGCACAGTTGGAGTGCGCCTGAGTTGATCAGTGTTCAGGTCGTACTCCATAGGCAATAGATTTTCCTGTCCCTCATAACCCGCCCGTCAGGGCCGTCCATGATCACCTCGGTGCTGTGGACGTTAAACCCGAACTAACCAACCAACCACCAATTTTTGTTGTTGTTGTAAGGGTCTGTTTGCATCCGGAATCAGCTGTCACGCGTCAGTACTTACCATAGACTTACATACTGTAAATTATTTTGTGGTTGTAAGTGAACACGTTACAAACTTGTTACACTTTTCGTCACGTGACAACAACCTCGTTAAGTGTGCCGGTCTGTGATTTTGAACCTTACACCTCTTAGCATCATGATATCACGACAACATCCTTAAACTATTTTGGTCGAACTAATGTGATCCTTAGTGGACAAATCCCAAACTGATGACATTTCGACCTGAGCACTCAAAGTAATAATGCGCGTGAACCTTGGATGCAGAAAATAATAACAATGACAAAACTTAGTGAGCTCGATCCAATG